>CM029017.1:43888955-43912995 GCA_016801055.1 Panax notoginseng | reverse complement strand
TTTTTAGATGGCTCATAGATCCGCTAGAGTTATTGGGAGGTGAGGTAACAATAGGGGAAGAGATGATGGTCAGCCCAATGAGCAACCTCATAATCAGATTAATGCTCAATTGGCTGCCTTGGTGAATCAGGCGGTGAATTAGGCTTTACCTCAGTTGGTGGCACAAGTTATACAAGCAATATAGCTACAGCCACCAGAAATTCCTAAGCAAGAGAATCCGAGAAATAATGGCCAGCATGCAAATGTTGAGGAATGGAATACAGATGGTCTTGATCAACAGGTGGTTCCAATGTATGTATGGTTGGAAAGGTTTCAGAAGCAGAAACCACAGTCATTCAGTTTAGCTCCGACTCCAATTGAAGCAGAGAATTGGATTGCCCACCTAGAGAAGATTTTTGATGTGTTGGGGTACTCAGATAATCAGAGAGTGTTACTTGCTGCTTACAAGCTGGAAGGGGAAGCACAGAGGTGGTGGAAGGCGACGAAAGTAACAAAGGGTGATGGTTATGTTGAGACACTTGGTTGGGTGGAGTTTTATGAGGCCTTTTATCATCAGTACTTCCCAGCTGCTGATAAAGAGGCCTATGCCAGAGAATACCTGTCTATTCGGCAGAAAGATAATGAGTCGATAACGGATTTTATGACGAGATTCACCAGGTTGGCAGACTTTGCGGTAACCTCAGCAAGGACTGCAACAGAACATGTAGAGATGTTCAAGTGGAGGATTTATTATAGGTATCGACAACATCTTATTAACACCAAGTTTGCAGATGTGTCAGTTGTGGCTAATGCGCCAAGAATATTGAGATAGAGCGAAAGGACTTTCGGTTTTTTAAACCAGAGGGGAGTCGAAAGAGGGACAGAGATGACCAGCAGGGTCAAGCTTCGAGTCAGCATGGGAAGAATCAGGGTGGTTAGTGGAACAGGAATCGTGGTGGCCAGCACGGGCAGTGGCGTGGCCATAATCAAAATAGGGGTTATCAACAGATGCCTCAGCAAGGGTAGAATCATCAGCTTTAGCTACCTTGGCATGGTCAGAATCGTCAACAGTGATAGAATTTCCAGCCGGGGCAAAATCAAGGTCGTTATCCGGGACCAGCTGGTGGGGGTAATCCAAATCTTATTCTGATAGCTCCTGGTACTACTTGTGGGGCTAATCATTCGGGGAGGCAGTGCCACAGAATAACTAGTGCATGCCTCTTGTGTGGAAAGATGGGTCATGTTGCTAGAGATTGTACTGGGTCACGTGGTAATGGTGGAGGTGGTGATAATGGTGGCAATGGAAGTCAGCGTCAGGCTGGTCGAGTGTTTGCCTTGACATATAACTAGGCGACAGGTGCACCAGGCATTCTTTCTAGCACTCTTTTAGTTGGAAATCGTGAGGCTTCTATTTTGTTTGATACGGGTTCTACTCATTCTATTGTTGCTCAGTCTTTTGTTCAGCACCTAGGTGTGCCATCTCAGTCTTTAGATTCTGTTATGTCTATTGCTACCTCCGATGGGGACTTCTGTTGGTATTTTTCATTTATATCGAGGGTGTGTGATCAGTTTTGGGGATAAGATTCGTAGGGCTAATCTTCTTCCGATGGGTATGCACAATTTCGATGTCATTCTTGGGATGGACTGGTTGGATAAACACCAGTCCACTATCGATTGTCAAGTGAAGACAGTTATATTTGGAGATGTGAAGTCTCCAGAGTTCGTGTTTCAGGGTTCACAGTCGAGTAGAGTGGTAGTGTTAATTTCAACTTTGAAGGCTGAGAAGTTGGTGGCAAAGGGTTGTGAGGGGTATTTGGCAGTTATGAAGGATACCTCTAAGGGTGAGTCCTATATTGAGAATGTTCCAATTGTTCGTGACTTTTTCGATGTGTTTCCTAAGGAGTTGTCAGGGTTGCCACAGCAGCGAGAAGTGCAGTTCGCTATTGAGCTTGTTCCTGGTGCAGAACCTATCTCTAAGGCGCCATATCAGATGGCACCGTTGGAGTTGCAGGAGTTGAAGGAGCAGTTGCAGGAACTATTAGATCGTGGTGTGATTCGACTGAGTCTTTCGTCTTTGGGTACTCCGTTCTTGTTTGTGAAGAAGAAAGATGGGTCTATGAGGTTGTGCATAGACTACGGGGAGTTGAATAAGATTACCATCAGGAATCGGTATCCATTGCCGAGGATTGATGACTTGTTTGACCAACTTCAGGGGGAAAAGAATTTTTCAAAGATAGACTTGAGGTCAGGCTATCATCAGTTGAGGGTGAGGGATGATGGTATCCCTAAGACGGCTTTTCGTACTCGATATGGGCATTACGAGTTTCTGGTGATGCCATTCGGGTTGACTAACGCTCCAGCTGTAACGATCTAGAATTTTATATATAATTAAAATATTTATTGAATTAAATAAATATTTTAGTTGATGTATTTATTGTTAAATAAATATTTGATTGATTTGATTATTTTTTTAGTTAAATAAATAATTCATGAGTAATTATGAATTAACTTGATTAAGTGTAAAATATTAATTAAGTTGATATTTGGTAATTTTGTGGTTTGGAATTTTAATTTAATGAGTTAATTAAATTAAATGAGTGTTAAGTTAATTATTATGTTACACAGTGGCAATATTCTAATTTAATTTAATAATTAAATTACAGAGTTGATAATGACTAAATGAATTGTTATAATGTTGTTTTAATTTAATTTAATAATTAAATTAGAGATGTACTAATTTATTAAATAAAATTATAATTTATAATGAAAATTATAATTTTGTAGCAATTGGAATATGTGGCATCTTGATTTAATAGGGTGTGACAATAAACTATATAGTAAGTGAGTTATCAAAATAAGTTAAAAGGAGTTTTAATTTGTTTTACCAAGCAAGACTTGAGGCTTTTTGAATTCCTATTTTAATTTAGTTATTGCCAAACAAGCCTTAGTGGCATTTGAATTTTTAAAAAAATATAACTGACAAGATTTAAGAGGGATGTTATGTTTTATCAGTTATAATACGTTTATATTATATGTATGTCAATTATATTCTACTTTAAGTTTTATCAGCCTAACTCTAAAGAAGAGAAGAAGGGAGTTTACAGAGAAAGAAAAGAGAAAGAGCTCTAAAGAAAATTTGAGAGAAAATTAGAAGAAGGGGGGATTATCAAAGCAATTAGCTATAATCTAACAAGATAAACAAGTAATTAAAGGTATACTTTTAATTTTTTAAAGTTTTGTTTTGTTTTATTTTCAAAAGTTCTCTGTGTTTGAGTTTCATGAACAATTAGTTGAAGATATGGGTTAAACATGTTAATTTATTCATATAAACTATTTTTATACGTTTAGTATGTGATTTAGAGTAGTTTAATCCATGAAAGTATAATATATGTGAAGAAACCATGTTTACAAAAAATTACAGTGATATATGTATGATATGGCTTATAAAGTGAATTGATACTTAATTCATGATATAAAGTGTAAATTGACAATTGATTGTGATAATACATGAAGACATGAAAACAAAGTAATTTAAACTAACTGTTTTGGTTGAAAAATGAATTCACAGTGATTAATTTCACTAAAAATGTTAAAAAGTGAAGAAATAGTAAAAATAGTGAATTTAAATATTGTAATTTTGATGTTTATGCTGTTTATATGGTTAGAAACATGTTAGAAACTTTAAGTTATGTTTCTGTAAAGTTTATGTATTTTATATGTGCTAAATTGGTTGTTAGAAAGGAGCTTGTAGGCCAATTTGGTTTTGTTTTGTGTTCTTCACGAACACTGTCTGCGTGCAACTGTGTCGCAGCGCCGCAGCGCCAACTCTATAAAGAAACTGAGCGCTGCAGTGCCATTCAGCGCATGTTGATGATTACAGACGCTGCAGCGCCACAGCGCCGGACCTCAGTACAAACTGGGGCGCTGCAGCGCCAGTTAACAGTTTGGCCCAGAAATCTGGTTTTAGTTATACAATTCTATAATTGTTAAAACAATGTAATGATATAACTAATAAAATGTGATTTGTCATATTGTGGTGTTATAGTAACAAATATGAAAAATATTATTAAGTAATTAACGAACTATGTGATAACTGAAGAGTTATGTTATTACATTAAAAGTGCGACTTAACCATGTGGTTAAACCTAAGACTACAAGTCGTACATAAAATAGATATTTAATTATGTACTGAGATCATATAGTAACTAATTATGTCATGATGACATGTGTATAGGATATTGAGAATCAAGTTATACTGTTTAGCTTACACGCAAGGCAAGTTCCTAAACCTTACTTCTTTACATTGAGCAAGTTTCCGAACCTTAATCTCTATTTGAGCTTTTCCTACCTTACTTATTTTATACAAGTTCTTGAATTCTATTGAGCAAAGTTCTTAATTTGGTTTCCTTATTTGGAAAATGGTACCTTATGTAAGACCCCAACTTTTTATAAATGAAATTAAATTTCCAATATTTATTATTTTAAAATAGTAATGGTTGAATTGATTAATGTGGTTAGTTATGGGTAAAATGCGAAAATATTTCAAATAAGCAAGTGGTTATAAAATATTCATTGTTGTCGGGGAATATTCATTTGGTGGTAGAATATTCTTACTGTCGGAAATATTCGTACGACGGCGCAGCCTTGTGTGAGCCCCATAACGGAAAGCGATTGGACGAAGAAAACGACAAGTATAAGTTGTTTATAAATAACGGCGTAGTTGTTACCGTTAATACCGTTGGAATACCTGGTGGTTAAAACACAGTAATACGCGGTGTTGCATAGTAGCACACAGTATTGCACTAATTATTGATTCTTACGTAAAAAGGCACTACTCTATAATTGTTACAGTAATCACTATTCAATATTTTATTAATTCAATAATTTCTGCGTTGATATTTTATATTATTGTTGTTTCAATAATTGTCACTACACAGTATTTTTTATTATCAGATCAATAATTCATATTATTTGAATAATATTATTAGATAGCATTATTGGTAATGTCTAGAAAGTTCTATCTAAGGAGAGGTTTGGTCATCTAATTGCGCGCCAGGAAGGAGAAATCCTTATTGGAAAGCCCCCCTCTTTCTTGGGAATGGCCTGGTTGTCAGTATTGTGATTCTGTAATATTATTTGTGAATAATTAATTATTGATTTATATGATAAGAAAAATATTCATTTTATGTGAATATAGATGGAGAAAATTTTTAATGTGACAATGGTTGAAAATTGATATTTTATCTTGTCTGATAAAATAATTCATTTAAATATATTATTATATTATAATAATATAATAATGGTGATATTTTTACAATGAATATGGGATATATGAATAAATGAGAAGGAAGAGTATTTTTGTTACTAAAAATATTTAAAACATGTTTTTCATATTTGTGGACCTCATTTCTTGACTGAAATTTGATTATAGCCTGTAAAATTGTCTGTATGTGAATTTCGGTCAATTTTTGTTTGGAATTTGGAAAAACTTTCTTCTGCAAAGTTGTAGAGAATTGAATTTTCTATTAAAGAACATAAGATTTGAATTTTTCTGATAAAAGGGCTATTTATTATGAATTATTGAAGTTCCGGAATAATTGATTTTTGAAGTTTTAAATAATTTTTTTAAGAAAAACATTTTTGTTATGATTGGTGGGCCCCTCTTATTGTTAAACATGCTAAAATCAGAATTTCAAAGTTTGCGTATGATTTTTTTATAAATATATTATTTTATTAAATTTTTTGCTTTGGTATTCTAAGCATTTTCTTATAAATAGGGTGCTTAGGTTAGAATATAAAATCATATCAAAAACTAAAGTTTTCTCTCTCTATAATATCGAGCGTATTCTTGTGAGTATTTTGATACTTTGAGTATTGCTATACGGTGCAAGTTTCTTCAATACTATATACAGTATTCCAGTCAGAAGTAATGTCCTTTTGAGGTAAGGGATGTTATTTTTTCGTAAATGATATTAATTCTTTCAATATTCTTATGCCGAAATATTGGTCTGAACTTTTTATCAAATTTGGAACTTTTAGTGTCGGGGTTACAATTCACGTATACGGCAATATTCACGAATAACGCACTATTCACCGAAAAATTAAATTTTCATTTTTTTCCAAGATATCTATTATGGATACTAGCTTTGATTGTATACATGTTTTGATCATTCTTGAATTTTACTCCACTATAATTATTTATGAAGTATTTTTGAACTCGGATTGTTTAAAGTACAAATCCTTAATATTTGTTCTTTTGTTTCACTGGATTCATTTTCTTTAAAATATTTTTTCATCATCCTCAGTCCTAAATGATGATATTACTGAATATTTTTGGCCTGTAGTGCAAATATGAATGATTTTCTAATGAATATCTTTGGCCCGTAATGCAAAGATGAATAGGTGTTGAGATTAACATGACCAACTGATAAATATCTTTCGCCTGTAGTGAAAAGATGATTATTTGATGATGTTACAGGGATAAAATATTGATGATGGACTTTTAAATCTTAGAAGATAGTAGAATTCATTCTCTACTTGACTCTTCTAATGGTTTGTTATTTTCGCTACAGTTATTGATCTAAAATTTATTGTCTATTGTATTCTATTATATTTTTCCATGTTGAGGACTAACGATAATTTGATATTATCTTAGTCATAATATTCTTTACTGGGCTAGTTGAGCTCACCCTTTTCCTTTTTATTCATTTTTCTTCTCAGGAGGCGAGAATGTAGCGAGTACTAGTCGGGGTATGGAATAATGGTTCTAGAAATTTGTTTTAGTAGTCTTCACCATTTTAGTAAAATAATATATCAATAATTATAATGAGGACTTATTTGAGTGTGGATATTGTCTAGAAGACAATATTTGTATTTAAACTCACAGTTTATGTGTTGTCGTATTTTGCACGACAATTGTATTAATAAAGTTGTAATTGTTTCTGTACCATATTTTGACGACTCAGAATGGGTGATGTATACCTATTTTGGGGGCGTCATAGTTGGTATCAGAGCTTAGGGATATGGTCTCTGGCAAAAATCGGGGAATAGAACTAGGAGGGGAGAGACGAGTAAATCCTTCGCTAGTGTGTCCTACCTAAACTTAATTGTTAGTTGGTCAGAATATAGGGATATAGTGTGATATCTTAATCTCTTTAATTAACCCTTGTTCTATGGCAGTATTTGAGAATGGCAACTGAGAATGTTAACAATGGATTAAATGAGACCGTGGAGACACATTTACTCACCAATGAGGAGAACGTGCAACAAGCCGGCAATATTCCTCCTGTAAAGATCACCACGGAGCAGACGATGAACGATGAGATGTTTAGAAATTTTTTGTGGTTCATGCAAAACCAGACGAGGGAGACTCCTGTTCAAAATACAGGTAGAAACAATGGCAACGCACAGCTGGTCATAGCCAAATAGTTCAAAGAGTTGGAACCACTAGAATTCTGGAGAAAGCCGAATCCGATTAAGGTAGAAACGTGGGTCAAGAAAATTACCAAGATATTCGATGTCTTGAGATACACGGAGGAACAGAAGGTTTCATTCGCCACCTTTATGTTCCGTGGTGAGGCAGACTACTGGTGGGAGTCTGTGAAGCGTACCCAGCCTGCCGCACTTAGCATGTCTTGGGAAATGTTTCAAAAACTTTTCAATCACAAGTACTTTTATGAAAGTATTCGCCATATGAAGGAGGTGGAATTTATTAGACTGGAGCAGAACAACATGACGGTGTCCCAGTACGAGGTGAAGTTTGCAGAGTTATCCAGGTTTGCACCTCAGTTGGTGGAGAATGAGGAAAGTATGAAGCGGATGTTTCTGAGAGGTTTGAAACCCGACATACGTCAGTATATCATTTCTAATAAATTTTCTCTATATTCAGATGTTGTCAATAGGGCTCAATTATTAGAGCGAGATAACGTGTACGTTCAACCGAGGGACCACAACCAGGATCGTACCAGTGACAGTAGTCAACGGAGCAACGATAACCAGCGGGGAAAGAAGAACACGGACAAAAACGATAACCACTCTAGTGGTAATCGTGGCCATGAAAATAGAAGAAGCGAGTCGGGGGGAGATTTTAAAAAGAGGAGATTCAACAATGACAATGTGAAGACGACAGCACCAGCAGCAATTGGTTCTAAGGGAGGAGAATGACCACCGGTTGTATGCTATAAATGCGAGAAAGAGGAACATATCAGCCTAAACTGTCCACAACAGTTCAAGGTACACTATAATTATGGAAAGGAAGGACATATCGCTCGAGATTGTACTGTAGTGAAACCAAGTCCAGCGGGGATGGTGACTCAAAAGGCTATCCCAAAAAAGTCAAAGTCAATGGTTCCTGGAAAAGCGTTTGTCGTGACTGGTCAAAATTCGAGGAACCCAAACGAGGTGATCATGGGTAAGCTAATTATAAATTCTTGTGAAGTTTATACCTTACTAGATACTGGTTCTACCCATTCATTTATCTCTCCTGCTTGTGCTCAATGTTTAAACTTAACTCCGGAGAAATTAGACTTTAACTTATCTCTGGAGACTCCGTTAGGAGAAACCTTCATTACATCCACTGTTTATAAATCTTGTTTGATCCAAGTTGGCACCATCACATTACCTGTGGACCTTATCTCTTTAAAGATACTTGCATTTGACGTGATTTTAGGGATTGATTGGTTAACTACTCATCATACCAAAATTGATTGTTTTCGTAAGGTTGTTAGTTTTCATATTCCTAACCAACCTGTTATGCGAATTCAAGCAACTAAACCACTAAAATCAATCACTGTCATATCAAGCCATAAAGCCATTCGTTTATTAAAAAATGGATGTCAAGTTTTCTTAGCCCATATTATGGATTTGAATAAAGACACGTTATATTTGAATAATATTTCTGTTGTTAGTGAATTTCCTGACGTATTTCCTGAAGAACTTCCCGGTCTACCCCCAGAACGTGAAGTTGAATTCTTTATTGGCCTTGAACCTGGTACAAAGCCTATTTCTAAAATCCCATATCGAATGGCTCCTATTGAACTTCAGAAGTTAAAGGTTCAACTACAGGAGTTGTTGGACATTGGTTTCATTCGTCCTAGTACATCTCCTTGGGGTGCTCCTGTTTTATTTGTAAAGAAGAAAGATGGGAGTATGCGACTATGTATTGACTATCGAGAATTGAAACATGTCACCATCAAGAATAGGTATCCGCTACCTCGTATTGATGACCTGTTTGACCAGTTACAAGGAGCATAATTCTTTTCAAAGATTGATCTTCGTTCTAGATATCATCAGCTGAAGATTAGAACTAAGGATATTCTAAAAATTGCCTTTAGAACTCGGTGCGGGCATTATGAATTCTTAGTCATGTCTTTTGGACTGACTAATGCTCCCGCGGCTTTCATGGATATGATGAACCAAGTATTCAAGGAATATTTGGATCAGTTCGTTGTTGTCTTTATTGATGACATCCTTATATATTTCAAAAGTCGTGAAAATCATGAGCACCATTTGAAGCTGGTACTCCAAAGGCTTCGTGAAAACAAGCTATATGCCCAGTTGAAGAAATGCGAGTTCTGGCTTGAGGAAGTAGCATTCCTTGGGCACATGGTGTCAAAACATAGAGTATCTGTTGACCCAGTAAAGATTGAAGCAATACAAACTTGGGAGCAACCGAAGTCGGTGACTGAAGTACGTAGCTTTCTGGGTTTAGCTGGTTATTATCGGAGATTTGTGGAAGGATTTTCTCGAATTGCTACCCCGTTAACTCAGCTGACTTGAAAAGATACAAAATTCATATGGAGCAAGGAATGCGAGAAGAGTTTCCAAGAGCTCAAGAGGAGACTCATTTCGGCACCTGTTCTGACAATACCATCTGGTTCAGAGGGATTTGTCATCTACAGCGGTGCTTCAGGCAAAGGGTTAAGATGTGTTCTCATGCAACATGGGAAAGTCATACCTTATGCCTCGCGACAACTTAAAGAATATAAGAGGAATTATCCTACTCATGATCTAGAGTTTGCAACAGTCGTTTTCGCGTTAAAAATCTGGAGGCACTATCTATATGGAGAGAAAGTGGAGATATATTCATATCATAAAAGCCTCAAATATTTCTTTACCCAAAAAGAACTCAACATACGGCAACGATGTTGGCTTGAACTGTTGAAAGATTATGACCATACCATTCAATACCACCCTGAAAAAGTGAACGTGGTAGCTGACGCGTTGAGTAAAAGATCATATGCGGGAATGAGTACGATGTTGTTGAACACAAAGGCACATTTTGTGTGATTTACAAAAGATGAAGATAGAATTCAAGACTCCGAGGAACCATGCAATGATGTCAAGTATACGCATAGAACCAACTTTAATCAATAAAGTTAAAGTTGCTCAAGCCACAGACCCGGAGCTGATGCGTATGAAGAAGAAAGCACAAGAAGGTGCTATTCCAGAAGCAAGAATCGATGAAGAAGGAATACTTCGAGTCCACTCTAGACTTTTGTTCCTAATGACTCTGATTTCAAATACAAGATCATGATGGAGGCACACAATATACCGTTTGTAATCCATCCTGGAACTACCAAAATGTATCGTGATCTTCGACATACATTTTGGTGGACAATATGAAGAGAGAGATCGCGAAGTTTATCTCGAGGTGTTCAACTTGTCAACGTTTAAAGGCGGAGCATCAAGTGTCAAAGGGTCCATTGCAACCACTTGAGATTCTGAAATGGAAGTGGGAACACATTACCATGGATTTCGTTATTGGTCTTCCCAAGTTTTCTCCAGGCATAGATGCGATTTGGGTTCTTGTTGATAGATTAACCAAGTCTGCTCATTTCTTGCCGATACGGGAGACTTATTCCCTTGAACGCCTTGCTCGTATGTACGTAAATGAGATTGTAAGATTGCATGGCATGCCAATATCCATAGTTTCAGATCGTGACCCAAGATTCACTTCACGATTTTGGGTTAGCTTGCAGAAAGCTATGGGTACAGATTTACGATTCAGTTCGGCATACCATTCTCAAACAGACGGACAATCAGAGAGGACTATTCAAACTCTGGAAGATCTATTAAGACTCTATGTTCTAGACTTCAAAGGGAGTTGGGATAAGTATTTACCATTGGTGGAATTCTCCTACAACAACAGTTATCAGGCATGTATAGGTGTGGCTCCATTCGAAGTATTATATGGATGAAAGTGTCGCTCTCCAATATGTTGGGATGAGGTGGGTGAAGCGACATTATTGGGACCAGAGTTGGTACGTATGACTACAGAAAAGATCCAAATGATTCGACAACGTATACAAACGGCACAGGATCGACAAAAGAGTTATGCAGATCTTCATCGAAAGGACGTGAAATTTGATATTAGGGATCATGTATTGTTACGTGTTGCTCCATGGAAGGGAGTTACAAGATTTGGGAGGAGAGGAAAGCTCAATCCACGATTTATTGGTCCATTTCAAATTCTTGACAGAGTAGGAAATGTGGCTTATAGACTCGCGTTACCTCCAAGCATGTTTCGTGTTCATAATATTTTTCACATATCTGTGTTTCGTAAATATATGAAAGACCCAAACTATATTATTGAGTTAGAACCAGACGAAAAAGCCGAAGACTTAACGTACGAGGAGGTACCTGTCAAGATCTTAGATAGGAAGGAGCATGTCCAACGCATTAAGGTTATACCACAAGTTAAGGTTTTGTGGAGGAACCATGCTATTGAGGAAATGACTTGAGAGTTGGAAACGAAAATGAAAGCGAGGTATCCTTACCTTTTCGAAACACCATGTACGTACATCAATTTCGAGGACGAAATTTCATAAGGAGGGGAGGTTGTAAGACCCCAACTTTTTATAAATAAAATTGAATTTCCTCTATTTATTATTTTGAAATAGTAAGGGTTGAATTGATTAATGTGGTTAGTTGTGGAAAAAATACACAAATATTTCAAATAAACAAGTGGTTATAAAATATTCATTGTTGTCGGGAAATATTCGTTTGGTCGTAGAATATTCTTACTGTCGGGGAATATTCGTACGACAGCGCAGCCTTGTGTGGGCCCCATAACGAAAAGCGATTGGATGAAGAAAACGACAAGTATAACTTGTTTATAAATAACGACGTAGTTGTTACCGTTAATACTGTTGAAATACCCGGTGGTTAAAACACATTAATACGCGGTGTTGCATAGTAGCACACAGTATTGCACCAATTATAGATTTTTACGTAAGAAGACACTACTCCATAATTGTTACAGTAATCACTGTTCAATATTTTATTAATTCAATAATTACTGCGTTGATATTTTATATTATTGTTATTTCAATAATTGTCACTACACAGAATTTTCTATTATCAGATCAATAATTCATATTATTTGAATAATATTATTAGATAGCATTATTGGCAATGTCTAGAAAGTTCTATCTAAGGAGAGGTTTGGTCATCTAATTGCGCGCCAGTAAGGAGAAGTCCTTATTGGAAAGCTCCCTCTTTCCTGGGAATGGCCTAATTGTCAGTATTGTGATTCTGTAATATTATTTGTGAATAATTAATTATTGATTTATATGATAAGAAAAATATTCATTTTATGTGGATATAGATAGAGAAATTTTTAATGTGACAATGGTTGAAAATAGATATTTTATCTTGTCTGATAAAATAATTCATTTAAATATATTATTATATTATAATAATATAATAACGGTGATATTTTTACAATGAATGTGGGATATATGAATAAATGAGGAGGAAGAGTATTTTTGTTACTAAAAATATTTAAAACATGTTTTTCATGTTTGTGGACCCCATTTCTTGACTGAAATTTGATTATAGCCTGTAAAATCGCCTGTATATGGATTTCGGTCAATTTCTGTTTGGAATTTAGAAAAACTTTCTTCTGCAAAGTTGTAGAGAATTGAATTTCCTATAGAAGAACATAAGATTTGAATTTTTCTGATAAAAGGGTTATTTATTATGAATTATTGAAGTTCCGGAATAATTGATTTTTGAAGTTTTAAATAATTTTTTTAAGAAAAACTTTTTGTTATGATTGGTGGGCCCCACTTGTTAAACATGCTGAAATCAGAATTTCTAAGTTTGCGTATGATTTTTTTATAAATATATTACTTTATTAAATTTTCTGCTTTGGTGTTCTAAGCATTTTCCTATAAATAGGATGATTAGGTTAGAATTAAAAATCACACCAGAAACTAAAGTTTTCTCTCTCTATAATATCGAGCGTATTCTTGTGAGTATTTTAATATTTTGAGTGTTACTATACGGTGCAAGTTCCTTCAGCACTATATCAAGTATTCCAGTCAGAAGTACTGTCCTTTTGAGGTAAGGGATGTTATTTTTTCGTAAATGATATTAATTCTTTCAATATCATTATGCCGAAATATTGGTCTGAACTTTTTATCAAATTTGAAACTTTTAGTGTCGAGGTTACAATTCACGTATACGGTACTATTCACGAATACGGCACTATTCACCGAAAAATTAAATTTTTATTTTTTTTTCCAAGATATCTATTATGGATACTAGCTTTGATTGTATACATGTTTTGATCATTCTTGAATTTTACTCCACTATGATTATTTATGAAGTATTTTTGAACTCGGATTGTTTAAAGTACGAATCCTTAATATTTGTTCTTTTGTTTCACTGGATTCGTTTTCTTTAAAATATTTGATGATGTTACAGGGATAAAATATTGATGATGGACTTTTAAATCTTAGAAGATAGTAGAATTCATTCTCTACTTGACTCTTCTAATGGTTTGCTGTTTCCGCTGCAGTTGTTGATCTAAAATTTATTGTCTATTGTATTCTATTATATTTTTCCCTGTTGTGGACTAACGATAATTTGTTCTATATTATCTTAGTCATAATATTCTTTACTGGGCTAGTTGAGCTCACTCTTTTCTTTTTTGTTCTATTTTTCTTCTCAGGAGGCGAGAATGTAGCGAGTACTAGTCGAGGTATGGAATAATGGTTCTAGAAAGTTGTTTTAGTAGTCCTCACCATTTTTGTAAAATAATGTATCAATAATTGTAATGAGGACTTATTTGAGTGTGGATATTGTCTAGAAGACAATATTTGTATTTAAACTCACAGTTTATGTGTTGTCGTATTTTGCACGACAATTGTATTAATAAAGTTGTAATTATTTCTGTACCATATTTTGACGATTCAGAATGGGTTATGTATACCTATTTTGGGGGCGTCACACCTTAGCTTATCATTTTTGTTCAAGCAAGGCTTACTATATCATTTCAATGCTTTGAAATTTATTCTTAAAGCATGACTTTGATGTATTATACTATTCATTTATGGTTTATAACTACTCTATTGCTTGTTGTTGTTGAACCCTCGCATTGTCATTAGAGTTTTGATTCAACTAATCCTTAGTTGAGGTACGTTGAACTCTAAATTACCCTTGAAACTTATCTAAACCAAACTTCCTTTGGTGCGGACTCGTATGTTAAAACTGAGATGAACAACACTATTATAGGGGATTATTACGTGAAAGCGTTTAGATGTTTGTGCACAATACATGGTACGAAGGGCTGATCCCCCTAAGTACAAGAAAAAAGGTCCATATAGTCTAAGGACTGTTAAATGTTCAAGTAGAAATACTTATAACCTGGGACATAGTTCATGGTCTTGTGACCCTCAGATGATTTTCAGTATCAGTTCTTGACTATCGATATTATAAATTGCTATTTAATTCAATTGAGTTTATTCATTGTCTATTATTATATCATTTCAAGTGAGCATTTGTTTTGCTCACTCTTGCATATATATAATGTGACACCCCCAAATTCGGTACTTCTATTTTCACAGGATCTGGTGTTCACGATACAACATCATCCATCTATCTACCCATAAATAAATGCAAACCATGCAATAGATAGAAATAATAATAAATCTCTCCCCTTATGGGGTTACATCAACTACAAAATAAATAAATCACAGGTTACTCTAACCTTAAACATCTGTGCGGAATTATAAACAAATAAGTCTTAAACAACATCATCCTAATTATATAACCACAATAATATAACAGTCTTCATTACTTGCTAAGCTTGCCCTTGCCTTTACTAGTGGAAGGTTCGTCTGCTCTTTCGTTCTTAACTGCAATGTTATTCTTATGCAAGAGTGAGCATTATTGCCCACAAGTATAACAATATAACAATGAATAATAACATGCGAGAAAAATAATAACTTCGAATATAAAAGCTCAACTTTTGAATCAAGAATGAATAACAAGAATCAAAGGAATTTCTGAGGGTCATAAGACCTTGAGCTATGTCCTAAGTTGTCAAGGGTTATACTTGAAACCTTTAACAGTCATAAGACTATGGACCTTCCTTCTCGTACTTAGGGGATCAGCCCTTAGTACCATACTGTGCACAATATGTGACGCCCCCAAAATAAGGTATACATCACCCATCTTGAGTCACCAGATACATGGTACAGAATTCAAATATAACTTAATAATACAACTGTCGTGTACAATACGACAACATAAACTGTGAGTTTGAATACAATTATTGTCTACTAGAGAGTATAAAAACTCAAAAGGAGTCATCATTATAATTATTATCACACTATTTAACAGAATAGTGAGGACTACTAATGCACAATCTAGGACCATCACTCTGTTCCCTGACTCGTCCCAGCTATATTCTCATTTCTGAAGAGAACAGTGAAAGAAAGGGTGAGCCCAACTAGCCCAGTAAGAAATATTATGACTAAGATAATGCAGAATAAATTATCATTAGCCTTAAACAGTGTTAAACTGATACAATATAACAAACATCAAGTTTAACTGCAGCGGAACAAGTAATCAGTTAGAAGAGTCAAGTAGGGAATAAAATCTACTATCTTCTATGATTTAAAAGGTTTTTCATCACTTTTGTCGCTGGGACTCAGCTTAATAAATAATCCACATCATCGAATCACCCCTGCACTACGGCCAAGGATATTCTTTAGTATCACAACCACGAATTATCCATGCACTACGGCTTAAGATAATCATGTTTTCATCAACGGTCCTGATCATGCCATAAAATAATTTATCTTTGCACTACGGCCAAAGAGAATCCATAGCCATAATCATACTAAAAAATGTCCATCAATGCACTACGGGCCAATGAGGACTTTTTGCACATCATTTCTAACATTACGATCATGATTACACCGAATAATCCCTGGTCATAATCATACCAAGTCCATCTATGCGCTACATGTCATAGATGACTTTCAACAAAATATAAACATGAGGATGATGATAATGATATAAGAATTTAATAAAATAAGTTCAAGAATTAATATATCTAGGAACTGATAACGTCCAAATTGTCAACATGATACTGCTTTATAGAGTAAAATTCAAGAATGCTCAAAAGAATATTTCCATGAAAAGATACTGGAGTATAGAAGTCAAAGTTTATGGAGTATTTCCATGAAAAGATGCTCAAGGATATTCCACTAATTTTATGGAGTATAGAAGTCAAAGTTTTAACTAACTGAGTATAATAAAGAATATAATAACAAAAGAAATCACCATGCATGCGATAGACCGCACAGGCAGGTTATTCCAACAGAATAATAAATAACGGAACCAGGTCCGGCGTAAAACGCACAGACAGGATATTTCAACAGAATAATAAAGAATGGAATAACAACAGAAATCACCATGCATGCGGTACTTCGCACAGACAGGTTATTCCAATAGAATAATAAGTAACGGAACCAGGTCAGGCGAAATTCGCACCGACAGGATGTTCCAACAAAATAATAAAGAATAGAATAATAACAGAAATCATCATGCATGCGGTACTTCGCATAAACAGGTTATTCCAACAGAATACTAAATAACGGAACCAGGTCCGGCGTAAAACGCACAGACAGGATATTCCAACAGAATAATAATAAAGGCGGAACCAGGTCCGGCGTAGAACGCACAGACAGGATATTCCAACAGAATAATAAAGACGGAATAATAGAAGAATGTCACCAAGTATAGGGTAGACCGCGTATACAGGTTATTCCAACAGAATAATAAAGAATAAAATAACAGAAGTTCTCTTCATGAATACAAAAGAAATAATACCCCTTACAAGTACAACAAATAATATCCCTTACCTTAGAAAGAAGAGTACTGGATATAGAAGTAGTGAAGTAGCAGAACACTTTTCTTCTTTCTATCTATAGTTTCTCTCTCTAGAGTTTCAGTGAATTCGTAAGAAAATAATGAAAGAATGAAATTCTATTTATATAAAAATGGACTGCATAGTAACTAACTCATGAACGGTCTAGATTGATTTACTTTAATCTGACGGTCCATATTTAAAGCAAAATCTTTTAAATAAAATATAATATATTATATTTATAATCTAATAAAATAAATAACTTTATAAAAGATTTTACTATACAAACACTACGCAGAAACTATGCAAATACTATGCATAATAAAATATAATATATTCTAATTATTGTCTAATAAAACAGATAACTTTACAAAAGTATTTTGTTTTATATTAAAAGATTTTACTATTAGCCTAATAAAACGAATAACTTTATAAAAGTATTATGTTTTATATAAAAAGCTTTTCTGTTTTATTACATTAATAATACCAATAAAACAAAACTGAGTGACTTATCACGTAAGCCTCAATAATCAATACCGTATGCTACTAAGCAACCACACGTATTACTGTACTTTTACTACCGAGTAGTTCAATAGTATTAACGGTAAAACTTCTGCCGTTATTTTCATAAAATATTTTTGTCATTTTCTCAATCCGACAATAATTCTATTATGGGATCCACCAATAATTGTGTCATCATACGAATATTTCCTGTTAAAAAGAATATTCTCCGACCAATCAAATACTATATAGCAACTTGCGTACTTTGCAAAATTTATAAATATTACCCACAACTATAACATTATATCAAATCTATACCATAATATTCAAAAAAAATATTTCAAAAAAATTAAATCTTTATTCATAAAATATGGGGTTTCACACAATATCTAAACGCTAAAGCGTAAATAATCCCCTATACAGGGTTGTTCATCTCAGTTTGACATTCGAGTTCGCACCAAAGGAAGTTTGGTTTGGATAATTCATCAAGGATTCTGAAATTTAGAACACTCATCAACTATGGACTAGTCGAATCAAAAAGGGTTCGCTAGTCTAACAAGGTTTAACAATAATTGATAACATAATTGAATAGAATCTCAAAAAGTATACAATAGAATAAGTATTGTATAACAGCATCATGCTTGAAAGATTTATAAACTTTAATATACAAAGCATACTTAATCAATAATAATGAGAAATTGCTCAATGTAGAAAGGTGAATTAATCAACTTATATAACGATAACAAGCAGGGTTAGGAAACTTGCCTCGTGCGATGATTACACTTTAACTAAACTCGTTCTTTGATTTAAATCCTACATATCAATTACGTTCACAATACCAGTCAATTACAACGTACTAAACATCATAAATTATTCTTTGTCTAATCTCGAATTTATAACTATACTTAGTCAATTACTACATTTATTGTAAAAATTAGATTTCACGAACAATAAGCTAACTATGCATTCGATCATTCAATTTACACGTAATTGTGTTATGGACGTGTTAAGAATTTATTTTAACACCTCATTATATGTCTAACAAGTTTTTATGTTCATTACTATAAGTTACTAACACATTGCTAGACTTGAACATTAAAAAAATATTTTCTGGACATTCTGCTAAGTGGCGCTGCGGCGCCACTTTTGTACTGAGTCTTGGCGCTGCGGCGCCGTGGCGCTGCGGCCTGGTACTTGGCGCTGCGGCGCGGTGGCACTGCAGCGCGAGAAATGAACTGAGAGTTGGCGGCACGGCGCGAAACCCTAGACTCTGAATTTTCAGTTCGCGAAGAACACAGAATTCAGCGAAAACAACACTTCTTAAACACTAATTTCACCAAATTATACATACCCACATGTTATAATTCATATATAATCATTACCTAACAATTATAGAATGATTTTAACCAATTAAAACACATAATTACAGAATTAAAATATATAAATTTCACTGTTCTTTGTGTTCTTGAAGGTTTTGAACAAAAACCATGAAAATTAATACTACGGATTCGTTATAAGGCCAAATCCAACCATTTAAACTTTGGTCTCTTCGTATCAACATGCATAATAAAATACGAGTGTAAAATTTAGGGATAATATATGATCAACACATGAAATATCACGTATAAGGCCATATGACCAAAACCCAAACTCTGTAAGTTTTTGAAATAACAAGTCATCGTATAACGACATGTTTTATTATACTGATGATATGGTCTACATAACAAATATATAATCAAATACGATTTGATATGTCATAACACATACACAACCCATAATCAATACTCCTATCCCAATTACAGAGGTTTGAACCAAAAACTTTGAAAGCCATGTTCATGGAATTTAAATGACGTAAAATAGAAATTGGGTTAGAGAGCATTACCCAAGCGTAGTGTGAAATAATAGGAGATGAATTCCTTCTGATTCTTCCTGACTCACACAAACCTCTTAACAACTCTCTCTGGTTTTCTCTCTGTTTTATGCCAGACATAGCCAAACAATGACAAGGAAGGAAAGGAGAATACGTAATAAAAGAAAATTAACTGACGCGTTGTGGTCAGTTACCCAGTCATGGGTAACTTCCCATAACTCCTACTAAGGCCACGTTTGGCTAGCATACTAGATTTCAAAACCCTTTATTTTAATAAAACTTTTTATCATAAAGTTTGAAAATGTCACACTCCTTATAAAATAAATCCAATATGTTATTTAATTTATTTTAAATAAAATATAATAAATTCTCATAAATTCACATAGTTGCATAATTAAATTTCTCATTAACAAATAATGTCAAATTATTAACTCTTTAATTAATAATTAAATTAATTAAAATACATTAGGCTTATTTAGTATTTTTTTTAATACAATAAGCTCACATAATCACAAACTTCGATAATAAAAATTCTCCACATTAATTTAATAAATACAACACATATAATTAAATTAATCTACCACAATTGCATCAATTAATTCTTTAATCTAATAATTAAATCATCGAAAATATTTATTTACTTCAATAAATATTAAAATTAAAATTAAATTAATCTACCACAATTGCATCAATTAATTCTTTAATCTAATAATTAAATCATCGAAAATATTTATTTACTTCAATAAATATTAAAATTAATTACAAAAATCTTATTCGTCACATATAAACATTGCAGCTAAAGTTGAGAAGGTTGATGAGCCAACCACTAGCAAAGGGAAAGGAAAGATGAACAAGTGTTGAAGACTTGTAAATCTATTGCATTTATGTTTTCAAACTTGGTTTAATTATGTGATGTAATTATTTAATTTTTCGCATTTGATGAATGTTTAAGGTTAAATGACTTGGGATTTATTGGATTTAATTATGTAACCCTTTAATGGGAAGATTTATTGCTTAAGTTTTATTTAATTTGGGTAGTTAGAATTGAATGTTTGGACAGTGAACACAAAATCCTGTGGGGATGAAGTACCCAGATTTGGGGGTGTCACAGGATGGTATCAATGCTTTAGGCTATGAACCTTAGGTGGGGAGAAAACCTTAGAAAATAACCTTATAGGAGATTGTTAAGATAAAGATAGTGGTGATAAACTTTTATCGAGTTTTAAGGAAGAAATAATAAAATACTCTATGTGCTTATGTGGTTACAACCTATGTGCTCGTGAGTATCAAGTAATTAAAAACTTAAAATTGTGTTGTCAAGATGGCTAATATGGGAGAATCCAGTTAGGATAGGGATGAGGGATCTCAGATGCCTGGAAAGGAGGAGACTAGAGATGTTCAAGTAGTCTGGGAATAGCTAGTGCCAAGGTTGTCATCTCCATTGGTCACAGTTGTTGGTTATGCTCCTAAACTTGAGCAGGAGGGGATACCTGATGATGATGATGATGTGGTAGAGATGGAGGAGGAAGACCATGTGGAGCTACCACAAATATATGAGGAGGAGGAAGGGGAAGAGTTTCCGCCAAACACTATTGCAGCTCAAATGTATGACAAAGTATACGATCGTAACATTGAGCTTCAGGATAGAGTCGAGAAATTGGAGGAGTTAGTAGTTGAATATCAGATTTCGATGGCACAGAAGGATGATGAGATGCAAAATCTTGATGAGTATCTGGGTAATGTGGAATGGAAGCTAGTTCACATAGAGGGGGAAAAGGAGCAGCTAATGGAGGAGGTTACGAAACTAAAGGATAACCTGAAAGAAGAATCCACCAAGAAAGAAAGAGTTGAAGATGCGTACGAGAAAGCTTCCCAGTGTGCAGAGATAGCACTGGGAGAGGTACAAGCAAAGAAGATCAACATGGAAGAGATGGACTGTGTTTTCCACACTGTGATAAACAGAGCTCAAGACCGAGTCATGTACTATCCAACTCAGTTCGAGGAGTTGCCATGATATATGTTAGATCATAGAACGATATTTCGTATCATAGAAGAGGAGCGCTGTAAGGCTGTGCAACGTCTTAGTAGGCCTTAATAGGAAATGTGATTATTGAATGAATAATTAAATAGTAAATAAGATGTAAGTCCCAAGTGTTATCTGACCGATGGGATATGATGATGTTACCCTGAAACTTTATTAGTTCAGGAAATTGATGTAAATAGCAGCGATGCTATTGTTTTAATGTCTTTAAAAGATTATGAATGAATAAAATGTTAAAATTTATTCAAAACGTTATGTGTTATGTGATGATCATTTGTGATGTGCAGGTTAAGTAGAAAATACTTAGGAAATTGAGTAACGATCTAATAAGTGTTGTTTTAAACAGAAAATGCCTCCAAGAAGACGTCAACCACGACAACGAACCCCTGAGGGGTCTACCAATAACAACAACATCGATGCTAACCCAGTTCAGCAGCTAGTGACGTTATTGACAGGAGCATTGCAGAATCAGCCACAAAATCAAGCTACGACCTTCAAAGGTTTTAAGGTAGTAGTGAAAGTAGTATGCACACAAACCAATCATATTTGATGATAAAGCATATACTTTGTAACAATCTTATTCATTTATTAATAAAAAGTATAACTTTATTAAAGGCTTTTAATTATCTACATGATGTTTTTTTATAATATGTGATAAATCCATAGTTTTAAGTAATGCTTTTAGAATAATAATGATGATCATTCTAATGAGATCTAAATTCTTAGAAATCTTAAAACTAAAATAGTTCCTAATCGTTGGATTACTAAATTGGGGATTAGTGAATCCGGATAGATTGGTACATACGTTGCTTGCTCATTGGATGAGGATGATTGATCTTATGATCATTTGTGTGGAGATACTAAAGCAAGTATGTTGGTGCTTATTAGAGAATAGTTCACTGAACGTGGCTCGCTAAGGAATACCTAATGGAGTTTTACTTACCTGTCAATAGGAATTCCTGTACTGATAGTAGTACAAGTGATCCTTGGACTTGCGATCATCATAGTATCTTGTGTATGATGAATTATACTTTGACTTATTCTTTAAGACCCTTAGGGTATATCAAAGGGTATGCTTAGGTATAATAAGTCGTATATGGAGATAATGTATGATCAATAAAGAATCTATCATTTCTAGTAAAAGAAGAGAAATGTCCTATGTGATTCGATAAATGACAACCCAGTAGTCCTTGGCCAAGGCAGAATGAAATTAGAAAGGAGTTTCTAATTTATATTATTTAGTATTGTGCATTTAAGAGTCGAAATACATATAATAAAATAAAATAAAACTTGACAGTAATTCCATGTCTTATATTTAATTGGGACATTGTATGGTGGAATGATTGAATTGTATGGTAACTATTTACTCAAAGATTCTTTTATGATTAATGTTAAAATTTATATTATCTGAAAAGTCGTTGATCGCTAGGGAGGCTTATCCCTATTGTAGAATAAATATTATTTATTTAAATAAATAAATTATTTAATTTATTTATTTAAATAAGATTAGAATTGTTCTAATTGATTTATTCACAACCGGTTTAATATGGAGAACATAAATGGTCACACCATAAAAAGAAGAATAATTATTTAAGAAGTTAATGGCATAATCGTAATAATATGTTAAGTATATTTAATTTAATCTATAGTGGTAGAATAAATTAAATAGCTTAATATTTATTATTTAATATTTTAGAATTATTAAATATAAATTAATAAGAGGAGTCTTATTAATATTATTACAATTATTATTATTTTATTTTCTAAAAGAGTTTAGGAATTAATTTAATATAAGTACTCTCATTTATTCCTAATAAGATTAGGAGAAAAAATTAGTTAAAGGAGTTTAATTAATTATCCCTAATAAGATTAGGGAGCCCATTTAATTAAAAGAGTTTAATTAAATAAATAATACCTTATTTTTAATTAAATAGGGTTACCTGATATCTTTATAAGGGGAGTCTTATATCAGATATCAATATACGCAATTCCAATAGTTGGAGAGTACGTTCTTTTTCTATAGATATAGAAAATTAGGGTTTAGCCAACCACCCTTCTTCTTAAATATTTTTTCTTCCTTGGTGGATCACCTCTAGAGGCCAAACACTTGGGTGGCTAACGTTGATCAAAGGAAGGAACCAAACCCGGTGGATTCAAGTTGAACGCAAAATGATTTGGAGGTGAACTTGTACCTGAGGAAGCTCGAATTTTCAAGGGTATGATTCTTATTCTTTATCTTTTCGTTTAATTAATAATTATGCATAAAAGATGATCCGGGTATATGATTTATAAAATTTTAAAACGCTGATTTTTCACGCTTCTGCTTATTTTGTGCAATTTGATTGCGTTCATGAATATTACAAACCTAATAGTGGTAATTATTAATTATTTTAATTTGATATGTATATTGATATGTGTTTAGAACAATTTAATTGGTTATAATTTATTGTATAAAATTTATTTTAAAAAAAACAAAACTGAGTTT